>BPLR01012611.1:0-28952 GCA_021605095.1 Caerostris extrusa
GGATGACGTGGAAGGCACGTGATCAGGAGAGTATTTAACTTTGGTGACCAGTGTGTGTAGGTATTAATCCATGTCAAGACGGGTTGAAGCGACGTGTTGCGTTGCCAAAGGTGGGCCAACTCGTTATTGACAGATGGTCATAATGTTTTGGCTTTTGAGTGTATTTTACACTATGTAAAAATGTGACATAATGAAGATTGTTCACTAAATCAAGTAAAATGTTTATTTACATAGATACTTGAAAGGATCTTATTAAAATTATCATTTAATAAGCAAATTCAATTGTTTTGTTTAAGATCACAAACTTATTTTGGAGCCACAATTATTTACGAATATATAAAAACAATGCGGATAATTTTTTAAATATTATTATTTTATAAAATCAGTTATCAATCTATCATATGTCGGATTTACATAGATCTTAGATTATGCAAATTAATTGGACTTAATGAAGATTATTTACTAACTGAAGTAAAATGTTTATTTACATAGATACTTAAAAGAATAAAATCATCATTTAATAAAAAAATCCAATTATTTTGTTTAAAATAACGAATTTGGAGCCACAGTTTATGAATGAATTAAAATACGAAAAAATTTTTAGCATTGTTTTATAAAAATGCATTATGTGTCTAATTGTCATATTGTATCTTACAATGCAAATTAATATGACTTTAATGTTGATTGTTCACTAAATCAAGTAAAATGTTTATTTACATAGATACTTGAAAGGATCTTATTAAAAATTATCATTTAACAGAGAAATCAATTGTATTGTCTAAAATGACTAACTAATTTGAAGCTACAATTTTTGCCACAATAAAAAACACGAACAATTGTTTCAACGTTATTTCATCAAACGTTGTCAATGAATGACATAGGATTTAGTGTATTTTACACTATGTAAAATATTGCGATTTAATGAAGACTATTCATTAAATCAAGTAAACTATTTATTTACATATTAGATACTTGATAAAATCTTATTAAAATTATCGTTTAATAAATCAATCAAATTGTTTTGTTTAAAATAACTAACAATTTCTAACGATTGAATATAAAAAACACGAATAATCTTTATAAAAATATTTTATAAAATCCATTATCAATTCATTATATACACTCATGTCCATAAATTAAGGATAATTCAGAATCACACAGAAATTGAACTCTAAAAATAAAAATTTCACCTCTAGAATTATCACACACATCTTGAAGAAGAATATGCAAATTACAGGGGAAGGAAACCACCAGATGTCGCGGATAGTACGTCACAATGACGAAGAGTGTAAGAGAGGGGGTATATAAGGAATGGTGGCAAAAGAAGTAAAATTGTTCGCAAGCGCTTTAAAAAAAGCCTTTCAGTGCAATAACCGCATAGTTATGGCACAAAGGAAGCATTTGGATGATTTTTACGTGGTAGAATTATCGGACGACTGGAATGTGGACGTACCCAGCTGGAAGTATCCGAGGAACTTGGAATCGCCCAGAGTGTCATATCCAGGCTTTGGCAACGATTCCCAAGATGATGGTAATGTGAGTAGATGTTACAGCACAAGTCGCCACCGCACATTGGTCTATATGCTCGTAGGCCTGTCAGATGTGTTCCATTACCGCAACTCACTGTCGCCGCGATTAACCTGGGTAGAGAGCATGCATTGTGGACACCGCAACAGTGGTCTGGTGTGATGTTTCCGACGAGTGCAGGTTTAGTTTGCCGTCTGATTCGCCGGACTTTCATATGGAGAGCGCCAGGTACCGTTACCACCAAGAGAACACCATTGAACGACACCGTTACGGTGGTGCAGGATGGCTCGTTTGGTTAGGAATTCTTCTTGGTTCCAGAACTGACCTGCATGTTCAGAGTGTAACGATGGCAGGCATCTATCGGGATGTCATTCTGGAACAACATGTACGCGTTTTGTTTCGGGGCGCGATGAGTGTAGAATTTCTGTTTATGGATGACAACGCCCGTCCTCACTGTGCAAACATTCAAGATGAATGCCG
Source organism: Caerostris extrusa (assembly GCA_021605095.1). Classification (NCBI taxonomy): domain Eukaryota; kingdom Metazoa; phylum Arthropoda; class Arachnida; order Araneae; family Araneidae; genus Caerostris; species Caerostris extrusa. The sequence goes on from BPLR01012611.1 coordinate 2,008, forward strand.
TATGGATTTTTCCAGCATACTCACCGGACTTGAATCCAATAGAGAATGTGTGTGATATGCTTTGCCGACGAATTGCAGCCGTCAATCCCCCCGTCCCATCCGTCAACCGGAACTTCGAGGGCATTGCTTGATGAGCGGGTGTAATATTCCCCAAGATCAGATTGATAATTTGATACTCAGCATGCCTTGGAGCTGTAAGGCCTGTATTGCATCGTCCGGGAGACATACTCCATATTAACCATCATACTAACCATGTTATACTGTTTTTTGTAAATAGGCTCTTTTTTGAAATTTGCTCAGGGAGTAAAAATCGCAATTTTTTATTAATTATGTCAAACATATAGCATCTTTTTGCTCTTTACCTTTTGTTTAATAAATAGACTTTACAAATAAGTCAAATTTGTTTTGCTTCTGTCTCTTTCTTTGCCTGAACTTCATTATCCTTAATTTATGGACATGAGTGTATATAACTTACATGGTGTATTTTACGCTACGTAAATCAATAAATGTACATAGTGTAGCTTACACTGTGTAAATTAATATGACTTAGTGAAGATTGTTCACTAAATCAAGTAAAATGCTTATTTACATAGACACCTGAAAGAATCTTAAAAAAAAATTATCATTTAATAAACAAATCTAATTGTTTTGTTTAAAATTACAAACTAATTTGGAACCACAATTCTTTACGAATGTATAAGAAAAAAACATAACATCAATTTTTTTAAAATTTTATAAAATCCATTGTAAATGCATAATGTGTATGATTTACATAGAGTATCTTACACTATCTAAATCATAGTTTTACATAATGTGTCTTACACTATATAAATTAATGTGACCGAATGGTACCACAGGTTTCAGGTTCGAATCCTGTCGGTGGCATGTACGCTTGTGAGTGGTATCCACGTTGAATTGTTGGTCCAGGTCATTATAATAAATATTTTCATTTTTTTTATTTTTGCTACAGCAATGAAATACAGATAAAGAAAAAGAATTTAAGAATAATTCTTCGGTTTATAAAACCACGTAACTGAAAAATTCCCTACAGGTTGAAAAAAATAGTAAAATATTTGGTATTAAAAGTGTATTTACACTGTGTAAATTTATATGACTTAGTGAAGATTGTTCACTAAATCAAGTAAAAATGTTTCTTTACATACTAAATATTTACTTGAAGGGATTTTATAAAAAAATATCATTTAATAAACGAATCCAATTATATTTTTTAAATTTAACAACTAATTTGGAGCCACAGTTGTTGAAGAATGAATAAAAAAACCAAGAAAAATTTTTTTAACGTTATTTTATAAAATCCGTTGTCAATCTTTTATAAGTATAATTTACGTACTGTATCTTACATTTTTTGTTACATGTATCTTAATTTACATAATTACATAGTGTATCTTACATTTATTCATATCCTAAAGCAGTACAACATTTCTTGGCCTAACACAATCCTTATTCCTTTTATTAGAAACTGACCTATGTTCGCTGCATCACACTACGAGGTCTAAAAATAACAAAGAGTGCCTTTTGAATAATGAAAGCTGACATACTTTCCTAAGACCTTATTGAAATAAGGAATGCTTGCTTATCAATATCCTGATGCGGTTTCATGATCCCACGTAATTGAATTTTTAAATAGAGCATTCGGATTCAGTGTTGCATCGTAGGGAATGCTACTTCCTTCAGAAGGGATTTAGGACTGAAAGAGGGACTCTAAAATAATAAAGAAGGGATGAATCTTTAATTTAGTCATGTATATTTATTTCACCGAATGTTAAATTTGTAGTCTATTTTTGGAATCAATTTCGAAGTTGTAGAGAAATATTCAATGTCATTCATTTGAGACTTTTAAAGGGATTATGTGGTTGTTGATTAATTTATTCTTTGTTAAATAATATATTTATTTTAAGAATTTCGAAGTTTGTAAAGGTATTTGATATTAAAAGTCACTCAGTCTAGTGGGAATACATATGAAACATAAATGTGGGGCTGTTACTTTTTGAAGACTTCCTAGAAAACAATAATATTTCTTCACACTTCAAAGTAAGTATGCGATAAACAAGAATCATTTTAGTAAAAAAAAAAAAAAAAGTGATTCTTTCCGAATTCTGAATGACAAACCCAATGTAATAAATTATTACTTCTGTTAGATAAACGATTAATATACTCTCAAGAGCCAAAACATTATGACCACCTGTCAATAACGAGTTGGCCCACCTTTGGCGCGCAACACAGCTTCAACCCGCCTTGGCAGAGATGCCACAAGTCCTTGGTAGATGGCCGGAGACAGATTGTACCAGATGTTTAAGCAACGGTCACGCAAATCCGAGATATTGCGAATTGGGGGTCTTTGAACTCTGAGCTGCCGTCCCAGGACATCCCAAATTGTGTTCTATCGGATTGAGAATCCGGTGAGTTAGGCGGCCAGGACATTAACTGGAATTCCGCATCATGTTTCTGGAACCACTCCAAAACAATTTTAGCCTTGTGATAAGGAGCGTTGTCCTGTTGGAACATTCCATTTCCAATTGGAAAACAGAGACCATGTAAGGGTGCAACTGGTCCGCAATGATGTTCAGATACCCTGTAGCATTCATGGTCTGCTCTACCACAACCACGGATCCCAGAGACGCCCAAGAGAACGTCCCCCAAAGCATAATACCGCCACCACCGGCCTGTGTATGACCTACTGTACATTGAGGGAGCAACTGTTCGCCTGGAAGACGGCGTATCCTGACACGGCCATCGGCGTGATGAATGACAAACCGTGATTCTTCTGACCAGGCAACTCTCTCCCACTGATCCATGGACCAGTCACGATGTTCCATGTCCCAGCACAGGCGCAGTTGGCGATGACGCTTGCTCAGCAAAGGCACACGAGTTGGACGTTTGCTGCGTAGCCCCATATCCAACAGTGTCCGCTGAACAGTGTGCTCCGATACTATTCTACTTGGCCCTGCATTGTATTGGGCTGTAAGCTGAGCCACTGTCTGGCTCGGTTTTTTTGCTACACCATGCGAGACAGTCTCGACGACCTTTTCTTTGATAGTGTGTGGACGTCCAATACCATGTCGTCTACTGCTGGTTTCACCGTCATTCATCCACTTTGCATAAGTACTAACAACTGTCGATCGCGAACAACCCGCGAGTCGTGCAGTTTCGGAAATACTTGTTCCAAGCCTTCGAGCCATTATAATCTGCCCTCTATCAAAGTCGCTTAGATCCGCAGCTTTTCCCATCACACACAGAAGTAAGTGAAAGAATGATTTCTCAGACTCTCCAGCAGCAGTTAAATACCGCTTCCACCTGATCACGTGCCTTCCACGTCATCCAGGCGAGTTCATTGCAAAAATGTAGGTGTGGTCATAATGTTTTGGCTCTTGAGTGTATATATTGACTCTTTTTAATTTGATCAAAATCGCTCTTTCGTCGCTCAGGCCCACTGCTTCGTTTATGGTCGGTAGACATGAATCGTTTTTGCCCACAATAAATGCATGAACAACATTTCAGTATTGTTAGCCAAAGAAGGAATTAAAATTGGTACAAATAATTCAAAATTACGTCAAATAAAGGTTTTGATACGATTTCCCGACGCAAAAGGATATAATGTTGCAGAAATTCATCCAGGAATTGAAAGTCATTTATGGATTTGTAATGATGAATGACCTTTTCTTCACTTTAAGCAATTGCTTGCTGCTCAATGTTTTACTGGACAGAGTACAGTTAAAAACCATTAACGATGAACTAGATCTAGGCTCTAGACGAGAAACCATCTTGTTTTCTGCTGTATCAAAAGTGCTTAGAGTTGAATGAGAACGGGAAAAATGAACTATGCCCCCATATGGGATCATGAATTTGTTACTTTTCTTTGTATACTTTTATAACCTTCCAGATCTTTTTGTTCGAGATACACTTTGAGTAAAATCTTAGTTTAACCCACCTTAAATGGTAAATTATGACTGCAATATTCTTCTGAAATATATCTGTAAACACAATTTTAAAAGGGGTAATCATTATTGTAAATTTCATTTGACGACTTGGTAAAACGAAGTAGGCTTAATCAAAGTCACTCAGTTGAGACTTTTAAAGTGATTATGTGGTTATTTATGTAGTTTAAATGTTTCAACCAACATTTTTATTATGAGAGGCGCCACCTGGCATTAAAGGGAATATTTCAGGATTTTGTTTAATGATATAAATGTAATGATTCTATTCTGCAGTACAATAAGTTTTCAAGATCCATATTTTGTCTTGCAAGTAATATATGAAGCTGCATCCAGACTTGAAAACCAATAGTAAGCTGTCATCTGATTTTGAAAACCGAATTCGGTTAACTCAGGAACTGAGCACACAATCGACTGCAATTGATCGTTAATCGCTAAAAGAGGAACAAAAACGACACCAAGCAGAGCGATCTTTCGTTTATCCCGGTTCAAAATGCGAGGTAGCATGCATATCCGAGGCATCATTATTGAGTTCCGTTCGCACTTGATTGGCTTGTTATGTGACGTCTAATACTTTCACGTATAGACGATGAAATAGTTATATAATCGAGAGCACATCAGATTGGGGAAAACATACTTCTCACATATGCTTTTACTTTGCAGTTTAACTTATGGGATGGTAGCTTAGCGATTGTTGGTAACAATCTTTATTGGCTATTACTACTCTACAGGTCATTATAAAAAAAAAAATGGAAACACCTGTGAATAAAAGGGACATTTGCCAGGAAAGTCGAGCAATGGGTCCACAATTGAATCAACTGGGTGTCGTGAATAAAAACATAAGCAAGAATGAGCATTAGGGTTGACAGTAGAGAACTTGAAACTCATGTGACGGGCATCAGTTGGGACAATGTGCTTAGCTGCTGCGAGAAATTTGTTAAAAGTGTGTTCGTGTCTTAATGCGTCACTTCCGACCGTACATTCCTATATAAAAGATGTCTGCTTTAGTAAGCTGTGCCACCCCCTCAAAGTTTGTTGCACGGTGTTGAATTACCTTGTATTATCAAGACATATTTGGTTTTATCCTATTCCAACATATTGTTTATTTGTAAATTCGATTTTGTTCGTGGATTATGCGGATAAACATTTTTTATTCTTAGCAGCTTATGTTTACTTTTATATATCAAAAAATTTAAAATAAAGCGTTGGATAGGCTTATAAATTTAAAACACCCAGAGAGCAAGGAAGACGTAAAGCAAAATGACACCTCGCCTTGGCGTTTATCGATATGTTTATCATCTAATATGCATTTTACATATCGGTATATGGATGTGCCAAGTTGGTTTAAAAGTTTTATTTAGGGCATAAATAAATATTGGATCTTGCCAGGATGTTTATCTGGTAGGGATAGGGGAAAATGAAATTGGATTTTCGTAGGGATGAGGTCCATAAGTGGAAAGTAATGTTTTTAAGGAAACAGTTTGAGGTGGAATTAAATAACGTAAAGGGAAATAACCTATATCGTATTGAATTCTATTGCCCCAGTTTTCATAAACGAATAAATTGCATAACAAGATTGTAAGATCTTCATTGTTTTATAGTGATTATGCGTAATTGCAGTATTGTTTTGTTCTTTTCAGGAATGCATTATTAAAAGAGTGAAAAGAAATCAATATTGTCGAATTGTGACCAACAGTAGCCTGTATAGCTATCACGTAAGATGAATGAGACCTCTGCTGGTGGCATTGTGGGGTTTGGTTTGTCGCTCTACGGTCATTTGTGCACGTTTTGGGGTAATCAGACAGGAACCTACAGTTGAAAGTGGATTCCGAACCACTCACAAACATCCATGCCTCCGACAGGATTCGAAACTGAAGCCTGTGGTAGCCAGAGTGCTAACCAGTTGACTATCAGTAATAGTTTGAGGTGAAATAAAAAAAGGAAAATAACCTATATCCTATTGGCTTTTATTGCATCAGTTTTCTTAATAACAACAAGTAGATTATATTTTGTTCATACAGATGTTCCTTTTTTATAGTGTTTTTGTTCTAATGCAACTGGAAGACACTTAGACAATTGTCTTTGATGCCTTAAGGCAAGTGCTGCACCGACGTTACTCACTTAGCACTACCCAGGAGGTGTGTGTAGCTTGAAGATAAGCTACGGATGCGGAGTAACAATACTCCCGCAACGCTTTACGATCTTGTTAGACCGGGACCTACGATTTTAAAGTGGTTTTCGAACCACTATAGCATCGAAGCACTCCAGCGCTCGATGCCACAGGTTTCAGGTTCAAGTCCCGGCGATGCCATGGATGATTGTAGTGATTCGGAATCCACTTTAAATCGTAGATGCCTGTGTAATAGCACTGTAGATCATTGGGAGTAAGATTGACAACCCTACCCCGTAAAAAGAAAAAAATCATCTCATGTTTCGAAATCTGCCAGTAAGCAGACAACCTTGGCGCAACACGGGCCTGTTGCACCACTGATGATGATGATGATGCTAATCGAATGATTAACTCTCTAACTCTTAGTGTCGCAGGTTTGGGATTCGAGTCGGTTACATGGATGTTTGTAGTGGTTCGGAATCCACTTCAAGCCGTAATCCCCGTCTCATATAACTGTAGAGTGTCACGAAGCCAAGTCAGACTTCTACCAGCGGGTGTTCTATAACAACAGCTGTTCTCCCTTCCCTCCATGCATGAGTAGATTACTCATCAGATGTCCGTCCACACTGCAGGACATTGAATATTAGATACAACACACGAGAACATGAGCAACAATAGCATGTGCAACTATCATGTAAGATGGATCAGGTTGGCATTGTTGGATTCACTACTTTGAAAAACGAAGCGAGTGGTTGGCGATTTTGACAGCCTGTGAGGCTGCTTGATGAGTTTCGGGTTTTATCACATACTATACTTAAAGGCTGCAGTTAGTCCTAAAAGTATTTCCAAAAGGCAATATACTTCTTTTATCACAGTAGGTGGGTTGTTTGTGACACATATAACTCGAGGTCTATTGATGTTCAACAAAAAACAATTATGTGTGTTAAACATATTCTTTGTGATTAATTTCTAATTTTTATATTTCTTTTTATCCATAAGAAGATGTTTGTCCTATTTAGTTGTCAGGGGATAGAGAAGCTTGGCGATTATTACTACTACACAACACCCCATCACAGTGCCTAGAGTTGAGTTGCCCCTTTACAATTTGGGAATGATGTGGGTGAGAGAGGTCAGACTGGAATCCGTGAAAATGGGAACATTAGGTCAAAGCAATCACTGTGGTCTGAAAAGAAAAGACTTAATGGCAATTGTAGCAACGTATGTGAAGCATCTCGAATCGATAGTCTGGCTGCCCGGTAGGAGGATTTTGAGTTCTTTTACCATACGGCCTGCAAATGTGGTACAATTACTCCTGAAAACCATCTCCAAAACAATGCCCTCCCCTCATTACACCACCAGCGCTCTTGACAAGCCTTTGCTCTACACTGGTAGTGCACTACACACACAAAGTCAATCCAGAGGAGTAAACAACTCGGAAACGTGACGAACAAAAGAGCAGAGAAGCCAGACCCCATCCATGACAAGTCCTTGTTATCGTTCTGTAAAGAGATTCCCCCGGATCAAGTCCCGAGACACGAAAACGGAAGTACCTGTACCTGAAACGGAAGTACCAATGGGGTAAATATTCCCCGAAAATCTCCCCATAATCATTAATATAGTTAAATTTATATTATTGAAATTACATTGTGAATTTAGATAAAAAAAAAGAAAATTTACTCTATTAAGTTAAATAATAAAAAGAAAGAAGTAAGTTAAGTTCACTCAGATACAATTATGAGTCCGTAACACTTTTCTCCGCGGACTGTATAAATGAAAAATAAAAACAAGTAATATAAAAAATTTTTTTTTTTAAAGTCAATTCCTACTTTTTTCTCACTCTATTGCAGAAAGTCCTTTATAAATAATTTTCATTCATTTTTTTAAGTTTATCTGGCGCCGTCTATTGGTAGATATATGCAACTTAAATCTAAAAAAAAACTAAAATTAATGAATTAAATTTAATGACTGAATTAATATTTGAGAAAACTGTATTAACATCCAGTTTCGTTCACTGCAAGTACAAAAAATTTATTTGAACTTGAGTGGATGAATAAAAAGTATTTTATGAACGATTTAAAATTTGAATAAGATTTATATAGGGAGAATGTGAGCTAATAGAAGGAATTGAAAAACTGTATTAACATCCAGTGTCATCCACTACAAGTTCAAAAACAATGTATTTGAACTTGAGTGGATGAATAAAAAGTATTTCATTAACGATTGAACATTTGAACAAGATATATATAGGGAGAGTGGTGTGAGATAATAGAAGGAATTGAATAAATTAAATTAAGAATTTAAAATAAATACATTAGAAATGAAAACATTAACTTCTTAAGAATTTTAGATATCAATTGGGAAAAAAATGGTCCGGGGATCCTTATTGTACTGCTATGTGGAACCCACATGTAGTGAGCGTCACCCAGGGAGAATTTCCTTATTGAAATCGGAGAGCTGATAGTGAAGGAAAAATGAAAATGAAAAATGATGAAAGTAATTAAAATACAGAGAGAATTAAAAGGGGGAGAGAATTAAAATAAAATGAACGAGTAACTGGAAGAGCACAAAAATGGAATTTACATATACTGGGTAGAGAGAATAAAAAAAAAAAATAATACAGAAATGACTAAATCGTTGGCTGGGTGAGAAAGAATCGCTAGATAGTGTTCAGAACTTAACAGAGTAAACGACACTAAACAACCAACAATAATATTTAATATAACATAACAGATAAAAATAAATAATTTCAGATTAAAAGTCGGTATTTAATAAGCCGTAATTTAAATATTTAAATTTTCTTTAAACTTATAAAACAAATTTTTTTTTTAAATTTGTAATCTTTTAGTCTTTTTTTTTCCCTAGTTTGTTCAAAGTGTTTGAAGTCGAACTATACTGAAATTATAATAAAACATGATGTATTATTCAATTTATTAATTTACTCTAAATAGAGAGTACGTTTTCACTAATCACCTCATTTTACTACGTTTAAATACTGCACACACCCCTTTTACATTAAAATGTAGTAAATGAGGTAAAAAATTGCTTTTATGCAATTGAAGTTTCTTCAATTAAATTATTCTTCACCAGTACAATTTAAATGTTTTTTTTTTTTTGTTCTAATGCAGCTGGCAAACACTTAAACAGCTTGGTGTTGGATGCCTACAGGCACGCGCTGCACAGACGTTACTCACTTTGCATTACCCAGGGCACGCGTGTAACTTGAAGATAAGCCACGGACGCGGAGTAACAATGCCCCCGCAACGCTCTACGATCATATCAGGACCGGTACCTACGGTTTAAAGTGGATTCCGAACCATTACAAACATCCATGGCACCGCCGGGACTCGAACCCGAAACCTGTGGTACCAAGAGCCAGAGCGCTAGCCACTCGGCCATTCAGGCCCACAATTTAAATGTTTAATGAGTGATATTTTTTGACAAATATAATAAAGAAAACAAGACAATTATGTATTGTTGTAACTAATCGTCAGCGCGGGATGGGCACCCTATGAGGGGAAAGTGAGCAACTTCTGTCGTGATGGATCTCCCGTAGGGGAAAGTTTTACTTGGCTCTGTGTTGTTGAAGAAGTACGACAGCACTTTCCGAGAGGACTTTGAGGAGAAACCATCCAGCATTTAAGTATCGTATTGGAGAAAGCCGAAAAACTCCCAACAGACTAACGAGGCAGGATGCTGAACATCACAAACACCATCGAGGATGCTCGTTTTTTTGAAACAGTGTCTACAACAAAACTGCCAGGGGATTGAACCTCAGCCCTAATACTCCCCAGTGGCGCATGTTAATAATGAGCCACGAGTGGGGTACAAATCGCTCAATTTTTTTCTAATGCAGCTGGCAAATACTTAGACACTTATCTTTTTATGCCGTAAGCATGGGCCTACAGACGTTACGCACGTGTAGCTTAAAGATATGCTACAGACGCGAGTAACACTACCTCCTCAACACTCTACGATCATATTAGATCAGGACCTACGATTTAAAGTGATTCCGAACCACTACAAACATCCATGACACCACCGGGATTCAAACCCGGAACCTGTGGCACCTAGCGCCAGAGAGCTAGATATTCGGCCATTCAGGCCCTTAATACTTTAAAAAATAATTCGTTAAATAAATAATAAAATAATAATATAATTCGTTAAATAAATAACAAAATTATAAAATAATTCGATAAAATTAATAAAATTTTGAGTTTATGCATAAAGGTTAATAAATTTCGCATTAGTTAATAATCCTCGCAAAAAGGCATTAATTCTCGCCAATGCCTTAAGCGAAAAATAAAAGCGCCAATTATTCACACACTTCTGTCTTCGCGTCTGAGCTCTTCGGCAATGATCAACTGAAGTTGAAAATCTCTCAACTTCTTTCCGTTTGAGATATCATGGGATTCGTTTTGAGCAAATAGGGCTTTACTATGTAAAAGTATCATCTGTTAGTGAAGAACTCTCGCAAGCAAAAACTGGATTTTTCCGCTACTGATTTAGCTAGTAGTAAAAAAAAAAAAATATTTTTCCTCTTTCCAAGCTTCTTCGCCTCACAGCGCTATGCCTTCGTTTATTTACTTATTTTGCACGTTGGTTTATTTTACAGAATCTCTTACGCTTTTAAATGAACCTGCTAATAAAGTATCCGAATTATATTTGAGTCATGAAATAGGAAAGTTACATGTGCAGCCTTAAGTACAGAAGAATCATCTGTTGTTGATTCTTATTTCACTTGGACGACAGCAACATCTGGACCAAGTCCATGAACCCGTGTGTTCTCATGGAAGGAAGGAGAAATTTCTGTTGTGATGGAGCACCCTGTAGGTAGAAATATGATTTCTGCACCGTGCTACTGAAGGAGAGGAACGCCTTCCGCGAGGACATTTAGAGAGAACTACCTCGCATTTGCGTACCGTAAGGAAAAACCCCAGAAAACTCCCACTAGGTAATCCGACTAGCGATTGGATCCCCTGGCCCTAGCGCTGTGGCACTCGGTGCCATAGATTTCTGGTTCGAGTCCCGGCGGTGCCATGGATGGTTCGAAATCCACTTTAAGCCGTATATAAGCCTGGTCTCATATAACTGAAGAGCGTCACAGAGCCCAGTCAGACTTCTCCCATCATTCACAAACTGCATATGGGCAACTCAGCTCTACGCACAGTGATGTGGTATGATAGTGATAGTAGTAGTCCGACTAATGAGGCAACATGACATCGACTCTCCTCGACTTTTGAAACATCTTTTACAACAAAGCTGCTTTAAGATTGAACCTCAGCCCTAATGCTCACCAGTGGCCCACGTTGCCATTGAGTCACGAGACGGGTATAGTAAATCCTCTAGTTGAGTGTATCGCCTTCACTGCTTTTGAAAAGAGAAGATTCGCTGGCGACTGCACGAGCTAACATGAGAATCTCACATGTGAGCAGGATACCTCGCTCTCACCGAAGATGTCCGGGTTCGATTTCGGTTCCGGGTCAGAAGAACTGTTTGTGGATCAGTGGCAACGTGAGCACTTGGCGTGCGTGAAGGCCGAGTTTCGAATAAGATATGAGGAGAACGATGGCGATTGTGGCAATGCGGGTAAAACTGTCTAGCATCTAGTCCGGCTGCCAGGTGGAAGTTACAGGGTTCATATGAAAATGAGGGGCAGTTACCCTTAAAAATCCTCCTGGAAGACACTGTCTTTCCCATCATTTGTCGGTGGGCTTTTCATGTTATACACGAGGCTCACCGATGTTCCACTCACCTGTTCAAATGCCCTAGATAGGAGAATGAGACTGGCAGAAATGAAAAGAGGAGGAGATTTTTGGAACACCCACATTGGGATATCCCGCATCGACAATGGGTATTTTTTTTTAGGGGGGTTGGGTTCTCTCATATGTTACACAAATGAGAGGTATTTTCATCTAAAAGGTCGTTCACTTTTCCGCCTGTCATAGATTGTTGGAGATATTATGCCATCCAGAAACATATGAAGTCCTTGATGAAATGTACCCAACTAACAAGCGAGTCGTCTGGAATTCTACTTCCAGTTGGGTATTATTTACAATTCCTTTGAAAACAGCGTAAATTTATTGGTGAAGATTATGTATTTTGCATCAAATGGAACTTGCCTGGTGAGAAATTTACTGATTTTTCTCATGTGAAATTCTGGCAACTCTCAGGAAATCCTCGGGATATGGTCAGCGTAAGTAGCCCAGTGGTCATTGGTGGTTCGCATAACTGGTGTACGGTTTACAGTTCCATTTACAGGTACTATAAAAATACTGTTGGTAGGCCTCTTCCTCAGAATCAATATTAAGATATTTTTTACTTGTGATGGTCATTGAATTAAGTATTGGGGATGTAGCAACAAGGACTATAAAATATATGTATTTATTTATTTTTAATCATCCACAACGCTCTACGATCGTTAAAAACCGGGACCTACGGTTTAAAGATAATACAAACATCCATGGCAAAGTCGAAAAACATTTACATTAAAAAGTATTGAAAATGTTAAAATTATATTTATTCAATTTAAAAATAAAAATTCATTTTATGAAGAAAAAAAAAAAAAAAAAAAATATTAATTTTTAGGCATTGTAATTAAAAAAAAAAAATATTAATTTTTAATTTTTAAAACATTCTTTTAATTTTGTATACAACCAAATAAAAGCAGATTTCTTCAAAAAAAATGTAGGAACTTTTACAGAAATGTTTGACTAATAAATGGAGCCTATAATCAATCATTTATTTGGGAATGAATATTTCTTTTTAAAAAAACTTATGAATTTGTAAAAAACAACTTTCGAAAATGTTTATAATGATGTACTTTATCAATTATTTTGGTATTCACTAAATTCATATTAGAGAGAGATAAAGAGATTTCATAAAAAAAGAGTTATGTTGTTAATGCAATTTTTTTTTTTCAAAATCATTAATATCTAGATGATATTTTTTGCAAGATAACATTTATTAAAATGGATTGCCATAATATATAATACAAACTATTGAATAATGGTTCCAATTTGTATCATAATCAATAAAAATTCAGAAAATAGTTTGTGTTCTTAGTCTTTTACAATTTATATATATTTAAAAAGAAAGTGATGAACAAAGTATAAATAACATAACAAAGAAGAAAAAATAATTATTATTAATTTTTAATAAATTATTATTAAAAATTAATTAATCTTTATTTAATTTTTAATAATAATTAAATAATAATAATTCTTCAAACTATAAACGTCGTGAAATTGTTAATTTTCTTGCGTCATTTTTTTTACAAAAAATATATCATCAAAATCATGGTTTGTTTTAAAAGTATTCAATATCTCCATGATTGATTAGATTGATTATTCAACTAATTTTCTACTTAGAAAGCGATTTGAAAATGCAAACAAGAATAATTTTCTATAAAACAGAAACTTTAAAAATAATTATAATTATTATTATTATTTTGTAGACAAAATTATAAAAAATGAAAATGTTGGAAATAAAATTATATTCTCAACTTATCAAATTAAGCACGAGATTCTCTCAAATTATTAACGAAGGAAAAAAAAAAAGTCATCATAAATTTTTTGCGCTTTTTAATATTCTTGACAATTTCTTATAATGAAGAAGTTACAGAAAACTCAACATTATCCAGAGTGCATTATAGGTACACCACCATTACAGGAAAAAGAATTATCGCATTGAAAGAGGCTAAGTGATGAAACCGTATGGTTTTTAACTCTTTAAAAACCTTTGTTTAATTTTTTTGTTTGTTTGTTTGTTTTTTGTTAAAAGAGTTAAAAGTTTGTTTTTAACTAACTTTTTTATGTCGAACCGAAAATATCCCTGTCTATGCTGGGAATGGATACAATATATACTAACAGGTGGGTGGAAAAGTTCATAGGCTGACACATAGATGGCTCTACTAGTATTAAATCCTTTAAATTTTTAGTTAGCCCTAACCTTCAAAAGACACGTGTATAAATTTGACAGCTGTTGTACTATTAGTACGTGAGTTATACCATTTTTAGTGAAGTGATAGCATTTTCAGTGTTCATCACGTGCAGTCCACTCGGCTGACTGTCGATTGGACTCCGGTGTGAAATGATGGAGACGTGTTTCATCCATTGTCACATATCGACGCAAAAATTCGGGTTTATTACGATTGAACAGCTCCAAACACTGCTTAGAATCATCAATTCGTTGTTGTTTTCGGTCGATTGTGAGCTCGCGCGGCACCGACTTTAAACAGAGCTTTCGCATATCCAAATATTCATTCACGATATGTCCAACACATTCCTTTGATATCTTTAGGTCTCAGATAATCTCAATCAACTTCACTTTACGGTTATCAGAAATTATTTTGTGGACTTTTTTTGATGTTTTCGTCGGTAACAGCCTCTTTGGGGCGTCCACTGCTTGCATCGTCTTCGGTGCTCATTTCGCCTCTTTTAAATTTACCAAACCACTTCTCTACCGATGATTTTCCTGGTGCAAAGTCCGAATAATGTTTATCAAGCCAAGCCTTGGCTTCAATAGTATTTTTTTTCGCCAAAAAACAGTGCTTTAATTAACACACGAAATTAATTTTTATCCATTTTTTCAAACTAACAAAAGGTGCTTCACTAAAAATGCTATAACTCACATACTAATAGTGCAACAGCTGTCAAATTTATACACGTGTCTTTTGAAGGTTAGGGCTAACTAAAAATCATATGGATTTAATGCTAGTAGCACCATCTATGTGTCAGCCTATGAAAAGAATTCATCTTTTAAAATGAAGAAATTACAGAAAACTCAGCATTATCCAGAGTGCATTATAGGTACACCACCTTAACTTAAAAAGTTAAAAACCTTTGTTTTTAAGTTTTGTTTGTTTGTTTTTTTTTAAAAGAGTTAAAAAGTTTGTTTTTAACTAACTTTTTTTCATGTCGAACCTAAAAATATCCCTGTCTATGCTGGGAATGGATACAATAGCTACTAATGTAGGCTACAGTCCCCATTTAGATTCAAAGAAAAGGGTGTGCCTCTCCAGATATCATCTTTGGGGTAGTTCACGGAAATCTGTGGTTGCACAATTTGGGTGCAATGATGAAGAACGTTCCCGTGACACATCCCTGGATAACTTTGAATCTGATACATAGCATAGCATAATAGCGAATAACACAGGTCAAAGTGTATGTTTATATACAGTCCAGTCACATTAATGTGACCACCACCTTTCGACGTCACGTGAAATAACCAATCACAAAAGGCAGGCGGCAGCACATTGCAGTGGAGTGTATATAAAGAATTCCACCTAATACCCTTTTAAAGCCAGAATATACAAGAGTGTATATTCTGGTTTTTGACAGGTGGTCACATTAATGTGACTGGACTGCGTATACAGGATTACACAAAATGAATAATCTAATTTCAAAATTCCATATTTTCACAAATAAACGTCACAGAATGATAAATGATTAAATAGGGAATATGTGGAAGTTATTTATTGCAAAGTAGTTATCTCAATGCGTATCTGACGATTACTTTTGGCTTAAAAACTAATTGATCTTCCATTAATTTAGACGAACTGGCGCAGAGGGTAAAAAAAGGTTCGGATCTTTGACCGCGAGGTTGAGGGTTCAGATCAGAACTCTGTTCCTTTTCTATTCCCTTTTATTGCTACGTTGTGCTTTAATGTCATTCATGACTTTCCGACTAGTAATTAAGTTAGGTTTTTATTTTTTTTTTTATTTATCGTACGCTCTTTTTTTTTTTGTAAGGAAAATAAAAGGATTAGACATAAAAATATAAAATTAAAAATCAAAATTATAAAATCAAAAACCAAACAAAAATTATAAAATTGAAAATCAAATAAAAATTATAAAATTAAAAGAATCACGGTTCTGTGATCGGTCTTTTTTTTGTGGGGACATATTAACCTTTTACCTTCAGATGCTCCTATTGGCTCCACCGTTCAGCATGATTTCCCAATCAGTGATTTAGTAAACAAAGGGTTTGTTTGTTTACGTTTTTGAAATAGTCTACGGCATCGACAACTGGTCCCTAATTGTACCGAATTTAAAACTTAACTTTTAAATTTTTTTATTTTTTTTATCTTACTTTTTATAAATAGTTTTTTTTTTTTTTTTTTTTTTTTTTTGAGTACCATACTAAAATTTGAATTTTTAGAAACATTTATCTTTAATTTTACTAACATTAATTAAGCAGCCATTTAAAATTCCAAGTATATTTATTAATTAAGATGAGGAGGTTGGGGGTATTCCCCCTGTTGGTACTCCGTAATCGGTACGCCAGTTGCCAGTTGCTGGTTGCAAGTATTAGATATAATTTCATGTTGTTATACGTATAACGCAATGGTAGTCACTCGGACCCTTACTGCGACTTGATGGCCAATTGACTAGCGCTCTGGCGTTTCATACCAGGTTCGAATTCTGGCGGGTGAATGGATGTTTGTGAGTGGTTTTCGGAATCCACGTTAAACAGTAGGTCCCGGTCTAATTAGTCTAAAGTGTGCATAAAATGATCGTAGAAGAGACAAACTAAACTAAACTGGTCCTTACCCACCAGTGTCTTTCCAGCTTTCATGGTGGGCGATAGATGTTTTGTCGGTTACTGAAGAACTTTATATTTTTTTTAAAATTTAAATTATTTTTTAAAAATTGTTGAAATAGAGGAATTGTCAAGTATTGTTTAAAATGACTGTCATATCCAAATATGTGGAAAATCATATTCCGTGTATTGATACTTCATATCTTGGGGAATCAATTCTGAATGCTGTTAATCGTATTAAAACCAAGGAAAGAAACTGTAAGAATATTTACAATAGAGGAAACTTTCGTTTGTTTCTTACTAAAATTGATTAGATATACAGTATTTAGATTCACAGCATCAGGGATCTCATTAATAATTTAATTAATTGAATCATGAGACTTCATGGTTGTATGCATCCAAAATATAAATAAAATATAGATTTAACTACAGTAAGTTGTTTTTATAAAACATTTTTTTCCGCGAAACTTAGTGAAAGTTCGACATAAAATATTTGGCAAGAAATTATTATTATTTGCTTTTACTCGCTGTAACTCAGTTTTATAAGTTTATAAAATAAAGTCACTTTCCAACTTTATAAGTCACTATAACTGTGGAACCTGTGGGTGCTTAGAAAATTTTTACTACTGACAGAGATTCAAAAGTGGGTGGTAGGTATCCAAAAAGTTGATTATCCCTGATATAAAGTCAAGGATATATGTAAATTCCTATTAAATACTTGCAAAGTGTCACTGCAAATTGACTGTACAGCAACAGAAATCCGTTGCTTAATTCGAATAAATTTGTGGGTAATGGTGACACTTTTATCTTTTACAAATCTTCAAATTAAGAAATCCTATGGAGTCATACCAGGTGATTTAGGTGGCCACATATGTAATATCAATTCATCTTATCTACCTATGAGGTAGCTCAGTGTTAAAGAAAGGACGAATCTCTATAGCAGGTGGGGTGATGCTTTATCTTATTGGAAAACGATGTTGGACAGATTTTCCTTTTATCTGAGGGGAAAAGCCAGATTTGCAACATATCTAAATATGCACTGCCTGTGATTTTTTTTTTTTTGAAAATAAAGAATTGTCGATAAATATTTGCAACGATCATCCCACAAAAACGTTCACCTTTGTCCCTTCATGTTTAATCCATATATGAGGATATATGATATAATTGTTAATTTTGTATCTAAATTTTTAAAAACTCCGAAAAAGACTTTCGCTTTTTTTCACTAATATTAAAAAATAACTGCAATTGAATAGTGTTGTCATTCTTCTTCATTTCCGCAACCACCCCATGGTGAGCCAAGACAGTCTGCTTACTAACAGATTTCGAGACAGGAGATGTTTTCTTTTTTGACGGGGTAGGGTTGTCAGCCCTATGCTCAACGCTCTACAGTCATAATAGATCGTAACCTACAGTTTAAAGGGAATTCCGAACCCTTACAAACATCCACGCACTGCCGGGACTTGACCTGAAACACCAAGCGCCATCAAGTCATTTGAGCCACTAGCTTATAAGGCGAGCTAGTCAATCGACTATCAAGCCCCAGTTCTGTCTTCCACAAATTGTATAAAATGAATGGAAGAATTTTGATTAATGGCAAGTCAATAGCAAAATGTAACATAACTACCTAACATAATTAAGCCTTTACAAATAAATACAACAAAATAAAAATGGAATTCAAATTTTACGTCTCCTGAAAGTTAGTTGAAAATTATAAAGACATCTAGCCAATAGAATGGAACGAGTATACTTCCCAGCACAAAAAAAAAGGAAGTTTTGATTCGTTAAAAGTAATTAAGACAAGTATTTTACCTCACGAAAGGATCACAACAGTTAGCTGCTCCATAAACGCGACTGGGTAAGTTCTTGGCTTTTATGACCCGAACTATTAATCTCTCAGTGGCAACGTTATACTCCAGTGCGAACCACAAGCGCCCTCTGTGGCCTTCAGGGAAGTTGTCTTCCTCCACTTCCTCTTCCGGTACACTCTTGTACAGATCCGGATTCAAACCGCCCAGCAAAGTAGGACCTAAGAAAAAAACAAGATACTTTAGTGGCTTACTTTAAGATATATATAAGAAAGATATAATCTTATATATATATATATATATATATATATCATGTCAGGATGGCCGAGTGGTCTAAGGCGCTGCGTTCAGGTCGCAGTCTACTCTGTAGGCGTGGGTTCGAATCCCACATCTGACAATATTATTTTTGGCCAACGGCCATACCATGCTGAATATATCGGTTCTCATTAGATCACTGAAGTCAAGCACCATTGGGCGCGGTCAGTACTTGGGTGGGTGACCACCTGGGAACACCGCCTGCCGATGGCATTCGCAAATTTGGGACCCGAGTGTCTGGTGCGTGGTGCCACAGGGTTCGGGTTAGAATCCCGGCGGTGCCATGGATGTTTGTAGTGGTTCGGAATCCACTTTAAGCTGTAGGTCCCGGTCTCCTATACTGTAAGAGCGTCACGGAGCCAAAGTCAGACTTCTACCTACGGGTGCTCCATCACAACAGAAGCTGCTTCCTTCCCCTTCAATCAGGAGTACGTAGGAGCTCGTGGGCTTGGCCAGCCAAGTGGGATAAGAAACAACAACAGATATCATCAAATATATACAGGATACTTTAGCTAAATGATTCTTGTTCAATTCCTTCTATTAGCTCACACTCTCCCTATATATATATCTTGTTCAAACTTTCAATTGTTCATAAAATACTTTTTATTCCTACACTCAAGTGCAAATACATTTTTTGGAACTTGCAGCGGATGAAATTTGATGTTAATACAGTCTTTTCAAATATTCATTCAGTAATATTGATTGAAAGAATAATCAATTATAGTTAATTTTTTATATTATTTTGTACGATTAAAAATATCTGTTACATACAATGTTTTTTACCCACATTATGGGTATTGTTTTGGTCAATTGTTTTTTCTTGGCAACTTCCTACTTTTTCTTATTAGTTTCTTATTGTTTTTTTAGTTTCTTTCACGAGCTATTCTTATTGGTTTATTTAAATTCCTTTCATGTGCTTTTTATTAAATATCTTTCAGGCTTTTTTCAATTCCTTCTATTAGCTTACACTCACCCTATATATACCTTGTTCAAATTTTCAATCGTTCATAAAATACTTTTATTCATCCACTCAAGTTCAAATACATTTTTTTGAACTTGTAGCATGAAACTTGATGTTAATGCAGTTTTTTCAAATATTAATTATTTAATCAAATTTAATTAATTAATTTTAGTTCTTCTTTAGATTTAGATTGCATGTATCTATCAATAGATGGCGCCAGACAAACTTTAAAAAAAAGGAATAAAAATTATTTATAAAGGACTTTCTGCAATTGAGTGGGAAAAAGTAAGAATTGACTTAAATTTTTTTTTTTATATTACTTGTTTTTACATATTTTATCCTTAATATACTATTCGTACCTTATGATGAATTTCCATTTCTTCCTTTCTGTAGCAAGCAAGCAAGCATTACGAGACGGAATAGTTTCACTTTAATCTTTTATCTTGTCCCTCAAATAAACTTTTTAGTACAGAGAACGTGGTAACCAATGAAATAGTTCTTTTATGACGGCATTTGAAATTTTGTTCCTGTTGCAGCGATCCTTTATCAGTACAAAGTATAAAAAACAACAGTTAAAACTGTAGTTAACTGGTGAATTTATACTTAAAAAGTATAAATTCAACAGTTTTTAACTTTATACAAAGTATAAAATTAAAACTGTTGAAGTACTACCTATATATCATTTCGTGCATTCAATTCAGTTTCCACTGTCTTCTGCATTATTCTTCTAGATATTATTGTAATTTTCAATATTTAAAAATTTCATTCCATATTTCGAATTTTTCAATAAGTGCGATTTCGAATTATTCAATAAGTGCAATTTCGAATTTTTTTCAATGAGTGCAATATGAAATTTTTCATTGAATGCAATTTCGAATTTTTCAATGAGTGCAATTTCCGATGTTTCAATTGTGTATTTTCGAATTTTTTTCAATGAGTGCAATTTGAATTTTTATTTTTATTTATTTAGTTTATCAATTTTTCAATTAGTGCAATTGCAAATTTTTCAATCAGTACCATTTCTAATTTTTTTTAAATAAGAACAATTTCGAATTTTTCAATAAGAGCAATTTCGAATTTTTCCAATAAGGAACAATTTCCAATTTTTCAATAGTGTATTTTCGAATTTTTTCAATGAGTGCAAGTTGCATATTTCTATTGATGATGAATAAGGCCTTGTATAATTTGAGATAATTTATTTAGATTTACTTTTATTGTTCTAAAACATTTTTAAATTTATGCCCTTTCATCTGTTGTTGCAGTAAATTAATACCTTTAAAATACTTTTTTTAAAAAAAAGTAAATATTTCAGTGAGTGCTATGACTCTTGTTTTTAAATATTTTATACTTAATATATTCATACCTTCTATAAGAGGAATTTCCATTTCTTCCTTTCTGTAGCAAGCAAGCATTACGAGACGGAATAGTTTCACTGCAATCTCTTATCTTGTCCCTCAAATGTGCTTTTTAAGTACAGAGAACGTGGTAACCAATGAAATAGTTCTTTTTATGACGCCACTTGAAATTTTGTTCTTGTTGGCAGCGATCGTTTATCAGTGCAAAGTAATAGGGCTTTAAAACTGTTGAAGTACTACCTATATATCATTTCGTGCATTGCGTTTCAATTTCCACTGTCTTGTGCATTATTTTTCTAGAAATTCTGGTAATTTTAAATGTTTTAAATTTGATTCTATATTAAGAGATGATAACTCAGGAACTAATGAACTTGAAACTCTTTCTAAGCTTCCCTAAACGATCATTTATCAGCACAAAACAATAGAGCTTTTAAAACTATTGGAAGTACTATACTCGTACTATTCGAGCATTGCGTTCCATTTCCACTGTTTTTTGTATTATTTTTCTAGAAATTCTAGTAATTTTAAATGTTTCAAATTTGATTCTATATTAAGAGATGATAACTCAGGAATTAATTAGCTTTTAAACTAATTAATTCGCTAATAATTGAGCTAATAATAATAAGCTAATAATTGAGTTATCTTGTTTTAATATAGAACTGCGTTGAGTTATCATCTGCTAATAACAGCACAAAATAATAGGGCTAATTTTTTATCAGCACAAAATAATAGGGCTTTAAAAATTGTTGAAATATAATTTCGAGCAATTTCTTTCAATTTACACTGTTTTGGATTGTTTTGGATTGTTTGTCTCTTTTCGCATGCAATATTAAATTTTTTCAAATTTGATTGTATATTAAGAGACGAACTTGTAACTCTTTCAAAGCTTTCTAAGCGATCGTTTATAAGCTCAAAGCATTGGATTGGCAACTAAGTGATTGCTGATTTTGTCAATAGAGGGTTTTAGCACATTATTTTGTTTTGTCAAAGCGTTCAAAGAACCTAACCTATATTGTTTTCTTGTTGTTTGGACTTCCGCCTTTAAACATAGTAAAAAATACATATATCGATTAATTATTTAGTTTCGTTTTTTTTTATTTAAAAATGGAAGAACAAGAAGCGTATTTAGAATATTTATTTATTAATTCCGAAAAGGCAAGTCCACAGAAGGAATGAAGATTGGAATGAAGATTTGAAAAAAAAGGCAGTGTCAAATTTTTTTTTTTTTTATTTCCAATGGCAGATTATGAACAGTTACAGTACAACGAAAAATAAAAAAGAACAGAGAAACCAACAAAACATGCTGCAACAGAGTTCATTAATCTAACATATCTCTAGCCTCCCAATATCGCTCGGCGAGAAAAGTCTTGCTCAGAGCAGGACAGTGAAGTAGATGCGTGGAGTCCATGGCCTCTCCAGAGCTAAATTGGTTTACCAAATTTCGTTCTGGTGATTTTTCACAAAAATGCACAACGATATGGGCGTCCAGTTGAAGTTGATGAGACCCATATCAAGGCCATTATCGATTCAAATCGTCATAGTACAACATGTGAGATTGCAGAGAAGCACAATGTATCGTATATGCATTAAAAAATTGGTACTTACGTATTAACGCTACCTTGGCTACAGTTGCTCCAATAAAAGAGCAACCTTGTTGTTCGCACGCGCACGCAGTTATCTTTTGAACGCCAACCGCATCTAATGGAATTCTGCTTCCCTCAAACCAGTTGTCTTTTTCTAAGTCCCATATGATAAGCACACTGACTGAAATTACATTTCCAAAACTTACGTTGACCAAAATAAAGTTTCATCTCACGGGAATTGGGACATTTTCGTTTTTTTTTTTTTGGTAAAAAATATTTCGCTCCTGAAAAATAAAATTGCATCTTGTTCTCTTTCTGGCAAATCCCAAATACGCATTTTCATAGCACTAAAAATGGCGTCAAAAATCAGCAAATCTGTAGCTGTTAGATTGGCGACACTTAAAAAACCGCCAAATCTGTAGCTGTTAGATTGGCGACACTTAAAACCGCCAAATCTGTAGCCAATGTAGCGTTAATGCGTAAGTTAAAAAAAATTAAACAGCTTTGCTATGTCAAGAAACCTGATTTATGGACCCTTCATCAGCTAAGGAAATTCATTCAAGAACTCCTTCTAAGCCATTGTTTGTCAGCAAAAAATAATGGGGCTTTAAAATTACTAAATACTATATTCACATAATTTTGTGCATTGCGTTCAATTTCCAATTTTTTTGCACTGTTTTTCTAATTTTAAATGTTTTAAATTTGATTCTAATGATAACTCAAGATTTAATTAGCTTGAAACTCTTTCTAAGCTTTCTAAGCCATTGTTTATCAGCACTAATTAATAGGGCTTTAAAATTGTCGAAGTACTATATACTCATATGATTTCGCGCATAGCGTTCAATTTACACTGTCTTTCACATTGTTTTTAGACATTCTAGTAATCTTAAATGTTTCAAATTTAATTCTATATTAAAAGATGATAAGAGTGAATTAGCTTATATTTCTTTCTGAGCTTTCTATGTGATCGTTTATCAGCATTAGCAATAGGGCTTTAAAACCATTGAAGTTGTAGCATTTTTTTTCTCTTGACAAAATTCCCATTCCCAGGAGATAGGAATGTACATTCTTTGACATGTACATAATAACAGCCGCCACTTATATTTGACAGCAGACAAGCAGTGTTGTGGGTAGTTATATTACATGCAATTAGTGTTTTTGTACTGATGAGAACAACCTGTCATTCAAACCTGACAGCAGATATTAGGTGTCATGTATAGTGAAATTCAGGAAATTAGCGATTATCTGTGAGACCATCTCAGGTCGAAACAATTACAAATGGAATATGGACTACACCATGAGTTGTTCCATCGTAACTGGTGATACAGCATGAGTCGAGAAATGTCTAATCCAAAGAGAAGTAAGAGAAACTTATCGCACTCCCCCTCCTTGACGGACTTTCTTAAAGGAAGGTTTTTGGAGAAGAAAAGGAGAGTTTTGTGACGTGTCGACCGGAAGTGTTGATTTCTTTTCCTGTGAAGTGACGGAATAAGCCGGTGTTTCAGTCTGTTTTTCAAAGTGAGCCCCTTGTGGATCCGTGTATCACGCCGTGTGATAATTAAGGTCTGCCGCAGATCAGACATTTAGATTTGACGTAGTATAAAGAACTGTGAAAATCTCCGATCTTGGAGTGAACTGCATTTGTGATTTAATCGTGCATTGTGATATAATTTATATTTTTAATTTAAATTTATTTTTAGAACACTTTAATTTTTTTATTTACAAGCACTATATATATATATATATATATATATATATATATATATATATATATATATATATATATATAGTGCTTGTAAATAAAAAAATTAAAGTGTTCCCATGAACGAAAGTGGTCCTCTTCTTAAAGCTATAGATGTAGTAAAAATTAAACTGTGCATTATTTTTCCCATGAACCTGAAAGTGGTCCTCTTCTTAAAGCTATTGTAGATGTAGTATAGGCCAAGACGTTACAAAGTTTCCACTGTCTTTTTGCATTATTTTTCTATATATTTTAGTAATTTTAAATGTTTTACATTTGATTCTATATTAAGAGATGATAACTCAAGAAAATAGAAAACTGATGCAAAAATTGGAAGTATTGCAATCACACAAGTATGTGAAATATAGTATTTCGGTAATTTTATTGTGCTAGCAATGGCCCAGAAGAAGTTCTTGAATAATTTCACTGCTATAAATCAGGCTGTGACTGTAGCAAGCTGTTTGGAACTTACACAACATACATTAACTAGTTTGGCTTGACTGCCAATCTAGCAGCAGGTGGCGATTTTCTAAAGTGTCGCCAATCTAACTGGCTAGATTTGCCTGACGCCATTTAGTGCTGCTCAATGTATTTGGACACGCCAGAAAGCGGCAAGATACTGAGCTGAACTAACACCAAAAAAACGAAAATGTCCCCAATTCCGTGAGATGAAGCATTTTTGGTCAACATGGAATTTGGAATGCATTTCAGTCGGTGTGCATCATATGGAGGACTTAGAAAAGACAACTGGTGAGGGCCACATTAGATACGGTTGGGCAAGATAACTGCGCGTGCCGAACAGCTGGTAGCTGCTGATGCGGAGTGGCTTCTTTCAGCCAGGCCAGCGCCAATATGAGTATGAGCCACAGCTCTGCTCTCCACAGCTGCGACCTTCTCTGTCTCACATGTACTGCTGTTGAATCGTGTAATATTTACTGATATAGTGTCATCAACTTCAACTGGCGCCCATCATTGTGCATTACGAAAAATCCTGGGGCAGAATTTATTAAACCGAAGGCCATGAACTGCTCTGGGCAAGGCTGCTCGCCGAGCGTGTTGGGGGCTAAGCCAGATGTATTGCAGCATGTTCAGACCGGTTCTGTTCTTTTATTTTCGTGGCTACTAACTTCCAACTATTCATAATCTGCCATTGAAATAAAAAAAATTTGACACTGCCCACTGGAAATCTTCATTCAATCTTCATTGGACTTGCCTTTTCAGAATACAATAAATAAATATTCTAAATACTTTCTTGTTTCTTCCATTTTTAAATAGAGAAAAAAACAGTAATCATTATACACTATGTTTAAGAGCGGAAGTCTTAACAAGCTGGGGTGGGATTTCTTGAACTGCTGACAAAATAATGTGCTAAAACCTCTGATGACTGGAAATCAGCTGTCCGCAGTTGCCAATCTATGCTGACATAAGCGATAAGCTAAGCTTGAGAAAAAGTTACAAGTTCTCTCTTAACCTTACAATCAGAATTTGAAAAGGGCTAATATTACATGCAGAAAAGTTCAAACAATCAAAACAATCAAACAGTGTAAATGAAAGGGGCTGCTCAGGGCCCTGTTCCAGCAATTTTAAAAGCCTATTACATTTTGTGCTGACAAAGACCAACCCTGCCAAGCTGATAACATTATAGCAGATGATAACTCAACACTGATTCTATGACCAAGGCAGAGATGGCTCAAGTGCCAACAGAAGAAGGGTGCATGTATTGCCACTATGAGCTCAATTATTAGCAATTAATTAGTTTAAAAAGCCTGATTAAATCTTAATAAATTTGAGCATTAAAATTACTGGGCATTTCTGAAATACAAGCAGTGGAACGCAATGCTCGAAGAAATATGCAGTATAGTACTTTCAAATAGTTTTAAAAGCTCTATTGTTTGTGCTGATAATGATCGTTTAAAGGAAGCAGAAAGAGTTTCAAGTCGATGTCCTGATTATCATCTCTTAATAGAATCAAATTCAACATTAAAACCACCAGGAATTTCTAGAAAAGCAATGCGCAAGCAGTGAGCGAAATAACCTGACCACCTGCGCTGATAAACGATCGCTGCCAAATGGGGCTCAAGTGGCGTCATAAAAAGAACTATTTCGATGATTTTCACGTTCTCTGCTTAAAAAGCATTTGAGACAAAGATGAGATTGCAGTGAAACTATTCCGTCTCACTTCTTTGGAAAATGGAAATTCTTATGAAAGGCTGTGAATATATTAAGTATAAAATAGGCAAAACAAGTCATAACACTCACTGAAATATTTACTTTTAAAAAAAAGTATTTAAAAGGTAAACCAACCACTGCAGCAACAGATGAAGAACATATTTAAAAGTGTTTTAGAACAACAAAGTAAATCTAAATAGGTATGCTCAAGCCATACAGACCTTATTCATCATCAATAAACTGGCAACGCCATTGAAAAATTCGAAAACCCCATGACGAAAAATTGAAGTATTCGCTAACCAAGAAAATTCAGTACTATTGAAAATTCGAGAATTATATTTATTTAAAAAAAGGGTAAGAAATATTTTATTGAAAAAAGAATTGCAGTGCAATTGAAGATTGATAAACTATCAT